>CM019216.1:96909696-96918628 GCA_009741485.1 Malurus cyaneus samueli | reverse complement strand
ATTTCAGACCGAAATGGAAAGGAAGAACCTCATCATTTACATGTAGCTACTGCACATGGTGATAACTCTGAAGTAATTACTTTGTTATCATTCACTGGTTATTTCAAAAGATTTTGCCTAAATAAAATCAACAGGAGCAGTTCATCCCTTAAGTGCCTGACAGTCTAGGTGAGTGTCTGAATAAGACAGGAACCACAGAGTGTGAGGAAGTTTTAGTACGTGTAGTTCTTTTCACTATAGACATTGTGTTCCATAATGTGTTTTCATGTAAGGAATTGTGCAGGTTGGATGACAGGAGGTGAATCTGGCAAGCAAAGCCATCTCTGCTATAGCCATTCATCTCTAAATACCTGTGTTCAAATCCCATTTACTGAGAGCCGCAATGTCCAGGGCTTTGTGTCATCACAGCCTTGGCGGACGTGTGTTACCCATCACAAAGCTCTTCAGGTTGGGCACATGTGTCAATCTTGGCTTAATAAAGACACCTAGGTGGAAACAGCCACTCCTGGTCAGGATCTCTGTACTCCACTGAAGGCTGAAGTGGATACCCATTTCATTCAAATGATCCTTTCACTTTTTGGAGCACTGGTTGGGGTTTTTTTCTTCTTTCCATCCTATAATTAAGAATCAACATTTCTTCCTCTTCATTCTTGACAGGTCAAGGAAATAATGTAATACTTACATTTTCAGTACACTGGTTAGCATTAAATTCAACAGAACAAATGAATAAACTCTTTTGTCACCAGTATTACCATAGTGCCCCTATGTTGAATGTTTATTTCCATCTTCTGTGGAAGTTTAGTTTACTGACTAATGTGAAAGATCCTAAATTTTCCACTCTGTTTGTTGTTTGTTCGGAATTAAATTAGCTTTCTTTGTGGTTGTCCCCCTGACTGGTGCACTGTAAAGACATAAATGACAGCTTTTTTATAACTTTTTTTTTAAAGTCAGATACTGGTTTTATGCATTAGGCAAACTAAACTGCACTTTAAATATCTAAGGCACTTGAATCTATAAAACAGATTGAAAATACTGCAAGAGCAGTTGGTATCTTGACATTTCAGGTGCTTTTATCTAGAGCCAGGAAGCTCAAGAATATACAAACCAGAAAAAATGATAACAAAAGTATACAACCACTTTCAAAGCTTCAAAAATGTCTGGATTGTATCTGATAAAAGTTTTGGATGGTTTGGGCTTTATTTTATTGAAGTGAATTCGCCTATCCATGGCTGTAATTCAGTGAGTTAAAGACTAATGGCTTTCCAGTGGCTTTTGGGAAATGTGTTGGTGTACTTGGTCCTGTGCCTAATTTTGGTAGGAGTAAAACCCCTGCTGCTCTGGGCACTTGTGCTCCTGTGTTTGACTGAAAAATTGAGGTTTCCTTTACTCTCTCACCCTTAGCGATGGTCCTTCCAGGATTAGGACTGCAGCAGATTTGAGGACATTGGGGAAACATATGTTCTTTCTGTGCATGCTTCACATATCCTTAGATTTCACAGTTTCTGGGCTCTGATTCAGTGTCTTTCAGTGATGCATTTATCAACAGATTTTTAAAAGAGAAAAAAAATACAGAAAAGTTAACCTCTATCCTAGTTCATTGTGCAGTTGCTACTTGTGAGGAACAACAAGGAATAAAAAGCAAGACAGTGATGTCTTGATGTTTTTGATGAGCTGAACATGCAGAATTGCTTATCTAAATGCTGATACTTAAGCACTAATCTAAAAAATGTCATTGAAACCAGAATTTTCAACCTCTTTTTTTGTATCCTACTGTAAATGTATTGTCTTTGCTGGAGACAGTCTTCATGTAGCCCCTTGCAGTGGTTGAGCCTATGAAGTCATGCACACATTAAGTAAAGGCACTTACAGTGCAAACACTTCAGTGTTTGCCTAAATCATAATCTTAACTAGGAGAGATTTTTAGGTAAACTTGTGTGTTCTACAGACTTCAAGCTGAGTACTGTGTTCGTGTATCAGGGCTGGGAATAAGCTCAATTTTAGCCATGGAGAACATAGCAGTATTTCCACGATCAGAAGGAGCTTGGATTTGTGCAGCGGTCGGTGGGACTGAGAGGTTTCTTTTAAATGGCTTGCAAAGTAGGGCAGAAACGGGTGTTAGTGGATTCAGGATATTTAGTCTTTCAAGGTTTTTTTTTTTTAATAAGGTGCTGTGTAAAGACCTCATAAGGAATCTAAATCCTGTCAGGGTAGATCCTGCTCCAAGTTTAACACCTGTTGAAAAGGAGAAAAGCAAGCACAAAAATAAACTGGGCTTCCTTGCATCCTTTGCCTTTTTCTCCTTCCATACAAGACCCCACTACTTGCTTTCTGTGGAAGCTGACATGATGCTAAATAATTTTGGCTAATTGGTGCTCCACAATATTTTGAGGAATTCCAGAGCTAGCCTGACTGCGCACTTAGCAAATATAATGAATTGGCCTACACTGAAATGCAGCTTTCTGGGTGTGCATTCCCATTTTGAGTCCGTGTTCATGTGAGAATCAATGAAGTCAGCTCAATTAAAAGGCTCTTTTGGATGGAGCTGGTTGTTATGCCAAAAGAAATAGAATACAATGTGAGGGTGGTCGAAGAGGATAAATCACAAAGAAGAAAATATTTTAATGCCATATATGTATAAATCAATGGCATGTCCTTATCTTGAATTCATGTTCACTTTTGGTCACCTTATCTCAAAGACGTAACGGAAATAGAAATGGTCCAGAGAAGGGCAAAGAAAATGAGTAGCACCCTCTGAGAGCCTTTTATATAAAGCTACATTAAAAAGGGCAGGATTATTATTTAGTTTGGAAAGAAGAAGAGCAGGAGGAAATGTGGCAGAGGCATATAAAATAAAATAATGAAGGGCATAGATCAGGCCAGTCGGCTGCTTCTCATTACGTTTGTCTGTAACAAAAGGAAAAGAGAGAACTCAAAATAGAACAACAACAGGCCAAAGAGTGATTCATTAGTGAGTGACAAAGTACAGCACAGGGTGCATGCCTTTAACTTGTGGAACTCCGAGCTGCAGGATGAAATAAAGCCCAAATTATTTACATTAGGAAAGCCCAACACAAATTTTCCTTTAATACTCCAATTGTAGCTTATAGTCCTTGAACCAGGATTTAAATAAGAGCTACTGTTGCTCTTCATGCACATAAGGAATTTACCAGCTCAGGTGGTGGGAGACCTTTTTCCCTGCAGTTCTATATTGCCCAGTTTGGGTACAGAGTGGGGCAGGAGAGGCTGGACACCTTTCCTTGCTTCAGTCACTATCAGTTGCAATCAGAAATAGCAGCTGTAAGTACAAGAATTACTCAATGAAAATTCTGAAGTTATTGCTCAGTGGCAATTTGTCAGCTCCGATTTTTCTGTGCAAAGAAGCTTCACTTCTCTTCAGGGTCTGGATGCTACTTCCACTTTGTGTGCTTTGCTTTCTGTCTTTGATCTTGCCAGTTTGTAACTTGGTTGGGATAGTTAGTCACTGCTTCTAGCATTTCCCTTCCTTAGCTGCCTTCAGTCTCTGGTGATTGCAGAATAAGGATCAATGTCCTACATGGGCTTTTAACAGATCATTATAAGGCAAGCATGATCATTAAATGATCCTCACTTTATTTATGCACTTTATTAAGTATCTTTTCCTGCGTGTCTGGCAAATGCACTTGAGGTAAGTTAGGAACAATTATGCTGAATAAATAAAAATCTTACAGTTAAGTAACAGCAAAACATTAGTTAGGCTATCTGGAAAATAGACACACTCTATTGCGCTTAAACATCATGCTTGGTCATTTGGGTTCCTGTTCTCCACTTACTTTTCATTTGTAAATAATGCAAGAATTTACCAGACTGCCTTGCTGCAAAGGGAGACTTTTAGTTAGACTCAGTGCTTGCTTTTCTCTTAAATTCCCTCTTAGAGGAATGAACATAATAGAATATTGTGAACATACTGAGAATCCTTCTTAGCCTCTTATTTGGTTAGTCAACAGTTACTTGTAAGCTTTCTGGCTTTTTATTTTTTTCAGAGAAGAGGCAGGATGTCTTTGTTGTTAGTAATATATCTCTGATTTGTAGAATACAATTGCCTCTAAAGATATTTGAGTACACAGACTTTGCTTCTACTGAAATGGAATGTATGCACTTTCCTCCTAAATGAATTTAGAGCTGAAGAGGACTGAGCAAAGTATGGAAAAAATACTCACCAATATTTCCCACTTGAAAATAGAACTGTAGCTGAAATACACCATGACCTTGTCATGTTTGCTTTACCTGAACAATGAGAGGTCAAATCACATTAACACAGATCCTCACAAATACAGGATTTTATGCTTGTATTTCTGAATATTCACAGTGAAGGAAATTCTTCCTCGTGCTGAAGGGTAGCAACATTCAGGCATCACCTATCACCCCTGCTGGCCCTACCCTAGGTTATACAGCAGGTTTGTGCTGTATATGTTTCACCCTACATGACCTACACAACCCACCCCAAAGTGAAATTTCTCCTTTCCCTGAAAGCTGTCTCCTTCCTGCCCGTGGCTTGCCGGGGATGCTCCATTGTTCGCAGTGCTGGTGTTTGGCTCTTGTCTAGACCAATGTTCGCTCATCACAATACCCCTGTCAACACCGTGCTCTGGATGTGTGAGCTGTGCTGCATTACTGTTGTCAAATGGCTCTGCTGTCATGTAGTGTTTAAATGTAAAAGATATAGGTGACGATGGGAAGCTGCAGATTTGTGCTGAAAATCTGGATTTTAAGTTGTCTGCAGCATACAAGTTGAAAAGCCGAGACAGTTTTACAATAAATGTAAGCAGTTTAAGCAAGCTTGTAGCTATCAAGATGTGGATGTATGTATTCCCCTCTGAAACGTGCTGCCTTTCAAGAACACAAGTGTGGCATTTAGGTGACACCGTACTGCTCATCTGTGTGCCCTTTCCAGGGATGACTGTGCTTCTGTCTGCTCCTGTCTGCACACACTGTAACTCTGAGGGTCTTCTGTGACCCTGCCACAGGCTACAAGACCAGGGAAGTGCAGAGGAATTGAAGCTGTGAGTGACAGAGGAAAGATGACAGTGAATAAAATGCAGTGCACTCTTTCACTTCCATCCGTTTAATTTCAGATCTGTTTGGGGTTTTTTTCCTATGTGCTAGAAACGCTTTATTTTTGATGATTTGTCCCTGATGTTACGTGCCTACCTGTTTCTATTTTCTTTTCTGTTTTGGTCCAATATTCATAGATGTTCCCGGTCTTCCCCCAGACTGCGTTGTGGGTGAACTTTCTAAAATCCAGTGTTTGAGAAAAATTCCGAGTTTCTGACTTAATCAGAAACAACAACAAGGAAAAAAGTCAGAAATAAGAGAGAAAGCTGCCTTCCTTCCTGTTTCTCTGTTGCACCTCAGTGGGAACTGGTGTCAGAAGACACTGCTTTTTTTTTTTTTAGCTTAAAGGGGAGCATAAAGCCTGGCCACATTCAGCAAAGTAAATGTCTCTTGGTCCATGCATTTCTTGGCAGATTTAACTGGCAATGCAGCTTGATTGAAAGCCAGGTAAAGTTCCCTGTGTAGACACTGCCAGTGTGTCAGTGGGTCTCTAAATTCCTTCAGAAAATATTACCTTTCCTTAAAAAAAAAACTACGCAAAACAAAAACCCCAAAACAAAACCGCATTGAAACCCTGCCCCCCTCCACCCCCCGACACTGGTAATTAGTCATTACCTACTGTTGCTTGCAATTTGTTGGCAGATCAAGCTACAATCTGTTGCACTATGACAGATCAATTTCTGCAATTCATTACAGAATTGAGCCAAAACAAAATAACTTTCTCTCTCCTTCCCCCCCCTTCCTCTACCCTTGGTGCTGCAGCCTCTGGTTAGCTGAGATCCTTGGACTTTTTTTGGAAAGGAGCAGATGGGAGGCAAAAGAGGGATGGGAAAAGATGAGCCTTGCTCACTGCAATGCCCTTAATGTGAGTATATGTGCGTGTTAATGTGAGATCAGTCCCAATGCGTGGAGCAAGCTCCTGTGCAGTCCTGAAGGAGCATTTCAGTCGCTGAATCCTGTACAAACTATGTTCTCAAACTTGTCCTTACTTTCTAACCATTTATCCTGCCAAAGATTTGCCAAAGTCAGAGGTGGGACTTCTGTTTTCTGGGAGTACCTTTCAGCTTTCCTTTCCTTAGGAGGATGGCAGGGGTCTGACAGTTGTTTTTGTCTTATAAAACTGCAGCCGCCTTTGCATTATCTCCAAGAATGCTTAATTAAATAGCACTAATGGTTATGACACAAAAACTAGGATAAAAGAATTTATTTTTTTCTACTTACTTTTGTAACTTTTGTTGCTTTGGTCATCCTCAGTGGAAAAGTAGCACAGTGACATTTTCAAAACACACAGTCCCTTGAGCCTGGAACCTGACCCAAACAAGAAAGCTCAGCTTGATTCCAACACTTGTTTGTGATGTGTACTCCTGTCTTTCAAGAGCTGTGCTGCAACAGCTGCTAAATACAGAGAAAGAGGGGAAAAGGTTGCTATTAAACAGAGTTTAGTTGTACAAAAATCAGATGGTTTACACGGGTTTTATAACTGGATACACTTGGCATTCCAAGGCATAGTGGACTTGCTGCTTGTGCTACCGTCACTAATTTTGCATAGTGAGGAGCAGACACCAGATTATTTGCTCTCCTTTTTCCTCAAATCCCTTAATCACTCAAACTTTTGTGGTGTTTAGAGCCATCAGATCCTGCTGGGTTCACTGAACAGATATGGGACAGGTTCTTGCTGGAAGCTCTCAGCTTCCCAAAGAAGGGAGGAAAATCAGCCAGCCTTCTCAGTATATGAATATCACATCCTTTGTGGGGCCAGTTTTGTGGCACTGCTCACTCTTCAGCACCTGCATAGAGCAGGCTGCCTTTGTGACAAGTGCAGGGAGCTGAGGATAACAACAAATTCCCTTGGGGTTGTTGCCAGGGCTGGGGACAGCTGGGAAGCCAGGGAGGGTGACTGCAGCAACACCTACCTGTTCACTGGGTGCTTCTTGCTAGTCTTGTCCCAGTTGTGACTCGTCTCCCATGAAAATCTGCTTTCTCCAAGTATTTCAGTCTTTGAACACAATGACACATAGGTAGGGATGCTGAACCAGAACAGCAAGAAGAAATCTCCTCTCTCCACAGGTTAGAAAACACCCTCATCTTCCCTGAATTTTTTGCCTCAAACATGCACTGGCACACATTATTTTGCCCAGCAAGTTATCCAGAAAACTTCAGGATCCTTAAAGGCTCGCTTTTTATTGCTAATATTCCTGCAAAATTTTTTGAGGAGCAAGATTTGAAGCTGATAAGTGTGGCAGATAACATCAAGATTCTGACTGTAGTCTCTAACACAGACATTGAGATGATGACAGACTGTTTTTATGCACCTTTAATCCCAGCAGAGACAGGGACTTTTTATTGTATTTTAAAGAGTAATATAAGACATTATAATTGTGCTTTTGCCCTTTAAGGAAGCTGTACTCAGAAAGTGCCCATGCATATTGAAGAGTTGTATGGATTTCAACATATTATTGTGTTTATCATCGTTTAACAGTGCTGTTCTGGTAATGAAGCTAAACTTCTGAATTCTAAAACTGCACTGAAAATTCTGAAATCTGAAATGCACTCCATAGAAACTGTCTTGGATATGTGCAGAAATTCACAGATACAGATGGGAACTGAGGCTTTATCAAATTATTTGGCTTTCATTAGAGCTGAATAAATAGTAACACATGAAACCTAATTCTATCCAATTTCTTTGTTCTGGTAAATTACTACCTACGCCTGTAGCTTTTCTGGTTCCTGTGTTCCTAGAGCGGCAAGTGCTTTTTCCCTTCGGAGCATTTTGTTTAAGGATTTAACCCCTCTATTCCCTGTTTTCCCTCCCCTCAACAGTACACAGACATTTAAAAAGAAGCACATTTGGAAACAAGTATTTTTTGAATCAGCTTGGAGTACAACTCCATTACAAATTGTCTTTTTGGGGTTTCGACGCTTTTGGCATCCTTCACTTCCTGTGGCACACTGGTAAAAGGAAGGTGTCTTTTTATTTGAACAGAACAGTTGTAGCATGATGTAGTATGTTCCCTGCATTTCCATAATGGGCCAGACATTAATGTTTGCACACTGGTTGCTGATGTGCAGGTGAAGCACAGGCCTTGCCTGTCAGTCCTGTGGGGAATCAGTTCCCTGCCCCAAAATGCTGGTGGCTGCTCCACAAAGAGCAGCCCCAGACACAGACAAACAACTGTAGAAAATATCCCTAATGTTAAATACAGTATGAAGAATCTGGTTTCCCCCCTCTTATTATTCCTATTGTTTTATTTCCAGCCCTCTTGCTAGTGGCTGCCTTTGTGGCACTTCAGCTGTGATTAGATGGGCGGGCAGGCAGCTTCCTCTAGAGCTGAAGCCAGCTGGGGGAAAAGACTGGCAAAGCCTCAACTCCTCGTCTACCCAGTGCCTCCACGGCAGAGTTTATTATCTCCATAGCTCTGTGACATGCCCAGCCGGCGTGAGCCAGGGCTCAGAGCACAAGTCAATATTCAGAGAGGCAGAGCTCCCTTATTACTGCTCTGGTGCTATCCTTATTTTCATGTAGTCGTAACCTAAAAAACTGCCTAATAGCCAAGAGGCTGGGGGGAAGGGAGGAGGAAAGGCAGAGAGAGAGGGTCATCCACTTCTAATGCTGGAAACCCTGTGATAATCTGTTCCATGCATTCAAATGAAAATATGACTTCTTGGCAGAGAATAGCATTATAATGTAAAATCCCATATGCTGTTATACAGTATGTTGCAATCTGTTTTACTGCTGCCTCTATTCTAACGAGTGAATACTGCCAATAAAGCAATTGAAGATAACACTAATTGCTTATTTCTGTGATCCATAATTTTTATGACTGCCTTATAGCTCTTTAGT
>CM019216.1:96894696-96904696 GCA_009741485.1 Malurus cyaneus samueli | reverse complement strand
TAAAGTTCCACGGGTTACACTGGATCTTTTGTGTACACACTGATTCCTGATCGTGGAAGTCAGGCAGGCAGGTGGTCTCAAATGGCTGTGGTAACAAATCCCTGTGTTGTCATTAGGGGTGGGTTTGGTGAGATTTCAAGCAGCTTCTTTCCAAAATCCACCTGAGCCTTTGGATGATTAAAGGCCACAGTGAGATTTTGCAGAATTCCAGCCCTTCCATGACAAGTGTGGTACCTGTGACTGCAAAGAGACCTGAAAGCTGCCCTAAGCAGAGATTTGGTCACTCTCTGATCCTGTCCCAGTGGCTGAGCTTCCCCTGACAGCATCATGCAAACTCCAGGGTTTTGGGAGCCCTGAAGCAGCACGGCTGTTGTTAATGCCTGTCACATATTAATGCTGCAGAAGAGACTTGTCTCCTTAGCCCCGTTAAGCTGGGAGTTTACAGCTCTGTGTGAAGTAGCATGGGCAAGGTACATGATGAGATGCAGGCGGGGGAAAAAGTGCTTTTCCTGACGTTCGCAGAAGCGAGCTAAACACCTGTGAGAAGCGGGTGCTTCAGGGACACCCACGTTTGCAAATTGTTCATGGGTATCTTGGAGATAGCACTTCTCCACTTGTGGAGTGATTAGTTACCTCTTCAGCACTGGCAAAGCTTGTGGATGATGAGCTCTGCCTTCACCTGCAGGTGTTGCCATGGCAAGGGACTCTAGAAGTACATTCAGGCAACAAAACAAAAAAGAAAAGGAATAAAGCAAAAAAGAGGAACGGGGAAGAAGCGGGAGCAGAAGAAGACAATAAGGATATCATGCTGACCTGGTGCTTTCCTGGGGAGAGCTGGCATGGTTTGTGGTTGCCTCCCATCTCCCATCATCAGATCCTAGCAGGCAGTTGGAGTCTCCTGTGCAGCTGCCAACTCGTGCTGATGCTGCTGTGGTACAAGTGTGGTGCAGCTCAAAGGCTTCAGCCGAGCGCTGTAGTGGCTCTCTGGGCCAGCTGAGCTTGCAGCCTGACACCTCAGCTCAGCATATGATTAACTGAGCACTTGAAAAGTCCCATTCATTTAAAGGGTCAACCTATGCTGATCTTATTCTGGTCCTGATTTCCAAGTGTTCAAAATGGGAATAGCATTTTTCTTCCTCTCCATCCTTGTCTTCCTTTTCATCCTACACGAGTAAAACCTTTCTGTGGGTTTGTTTCCCTCTAAGTGTGGCAGACTGACTCAGCCGCGTGTGCTTCTGAGCTGCTTTGGAAAGGAAAGATAGATTTAGAACATGTGTTGGCATCTCATTTTTAAAGTAGCTGCTCCCTGTTTGTTCTTCTGCTTGTCAGAGCAAGTCCCATAGCTGAGGACCTGCTGCTGTGATATTTTCTTTTCCGCTCATCCTTCATATTCACTTTTCCCCAGAGAAGTAAGAAATCTTAGAAGGAAATGGTCTTCTCTGCTGCATCCTAACCCCATTTGCCTCATATTTAGGTTTTCTCAGGAAGGAAACGTAGCTGTGTGGAGGGTAGGAGTGCTGTGGTGTGCTGTAGATTGTCCCCCATCCAGTCACCTCTCCCTTCAGGCTAGAGATTGTCTCTGCTGGTCAAAGCCACTCTCCCACACTGTGGTTGGCCTCTCCCAGGATAAAGACTTTCATCTATGCCAGGTTTAGCTGGGGAGAGTCAGCACAGAAAGTGAAGTTCTCAGTGTGTGCTCCTCAGGGTGCAAACATCTGTGATATATGTGCTTGCCCTCGTTCAGTGAGTGCAGCTTCATTCCTAATTAAGAATTGCAGTAATCAGCCAAGAGGCTTATTGTGTGAAGTTGAGGAGCCAAAATTATTTGTGAATTCAGTTCAGATTCAATGGATTTTTTTCAGCCACCCCAGAAATGTTTCATTCCTACATTTTGCAATAAAGCAGTTTCATTTTGTAACAAATCTAATTTCCTTCATAGAGTGTGAAATGGTAATTTTGTTTTGCTGTAACGACTATTCTTGGGTTGATCCAAGCCACTAGTATTGTTGTGAGGTTTTTTTGAAGTTTGGTTGTCAGCTTGAAAAAATTAACTATTTGCATAGTTGGGTCCATGAGACTGATCCACAGCTCTGGAGCCATATCTGGGATCCAGGTCTCTGCCAAGAAACAGGATCAACTGACAAGACTGGACAGCCTTCCTGCATTTATTTGGCCATGGGCAAAATGATGTATCCAATATGTTCTTTACAAAACTTTGTCTTTGCTGGCTGTGGAGCTGCAAAGGCTATGGATAAGGTAATGGTTTGCTGCTTTGTTTCCAATCAGTTTCCAAATCATAACTTTTCTTTTTTAAGTACTTCTGTAGCATTCTACTACTACTTCAGTTCTGCTTGGTTTTTATGGGTCAAAAAGTTTACCAAATGCCAGCAAAAATGTGGGCTTTTTCGTCTGGTGCCTCAGAAAATCTGTGAGCCAGTGCCCCTAAACAGCACGTTGCTGGAGGATTAGATGTTGTGTGTAACCTAGAAATGAGAGCAATCATGGCCTATTTATGAGATATTAACCCATCAGGAATCCCACTCCAAATAAATATGATTTATAAAGTGTTATTATATTGCTGTTACAGCGTCACCCAGCAACTCAATTAGAAAGGCAAAAAATGCTGTTTGAGAGCCCGTTTTGGTCAATGAAAAGACACTGTCAGTGTCAGTGGTGTGTGAGGCCACACTCTGGGGGAAGGAGTCCTTCAGCAAAGCGGGACCTTTTCCATGGAACAGAGATAAAAATGCACTGCTGTGAGTTCCAGAGGCAGAGGAATATGGCATGATTCCAGTGTGTGTGTTTGGTGTATTTACACTAGTGCATTTCACACCTAAAGACAAGTCTTGATTGTAATTCAGCATTTCCTTTATACTAATCTGGATTTAACCCTTGGCCATCTGTAGCACCTTTCAGTCTGACTAAACTAAAACACCTCAGGTTGTTTTGTTCCTTTTCCCAATGCCCAAATAGGCATTGTGGATTATGCCTAAGGATTCTGCCCTCATCCTTGTGCAGGAATACATCATATGGAGCATTTTCATCTTCATCCTCTCAGTACACAAACATGTGTCTGTCTACCTATCTATGTATTCTTGGAAGTGCTTCAGGTTTTTGTTCTTTCTGCCCAGTCATTTGGAATTACTGGCTCCAGCTTTCTGTAAGGTTGAGTTACTCTGTGCTTCTCCTTTGGGTTTGTCAAATATTGTTATAGAAATAAATAGTGTTTGGCTGATTTTACCCTCCTTTTAGTTTTGGTTCCACTACTTGCAAGTGCTCTCAAATGCCTTCCCACTGAAAGAAGGTCCTTCCTAGTCTTGGTCTCTTTTGATTAGGATCTTTCAATTTCATGATAATTTTTGAAGCCTGGGCAGTGCTGTACACAATGGTATTTTTTCTAAAGTTTCCTACATGGATTCTACAGTCTGTTGACGAGTGCTGACCCAGAGCTGCAGCTGCAAAAGGGTTTGCAAGGATAACAATTATAAGTATTTCCTTTTCATTCTTAACATTGCCTGTGCTGTGTGAGCCGACAGTGATAGTTTCAGCTATGTAATGGCTCCATGAACGTGTCATAGCAGATGCTATTGTAGAAAGACAATTCTCACCTCACTTGTGTTTTGCATTTTAGGCCCTTTGTGCATTTAGACAATGACACCTATCCATGCAGCAATGTTATCTTTCCCATGGGCTTTTTTTATACTGGCAATCTGGGGGGAGCAGATATTTCCAAAGGTCATCATGCAAGCTAATAATCTTTTAAATGAGATGATGTTGAAATGCCCATGCTTAAAAAAAATCATGTTTATCCATATATTTTCTGTGTCTTGAACCAGGTTATTGTGCAATATTTCTATTCATAGGTGCCCCCAAACAGACAATTCCTGTCCTCTTCACATTTTTGTTTTTCTCGGTATGTGTCTGCATGTATTTATTTGTACCGAAAATAAAATATCTTATTAAGATGGAGGCTTATTTTACCTGCCAGACACCTTACCCTTCGTGCCAGTTTTCTGTATGTCATTCCATATTTACCTCCTCATGTATTGCAGGCAAATGTGGTCTCTGCCATTTGCTTACCCTTGTATTCTCTCTGTGTGCCTTGGTATGTCTTTTAATTAGATGCACTTCTGTTCTTTCATTGCACATTAACCCTTTCTTTGGAGGAGCAGCTTCCCTTAGCCCTGCAAACACCCTCTGCTTTTCCCAAAGTCAAGTCCATTTCCCTCAGTAACCTTGATTTCACCAGCTATCAGTTATACCACAAATAATTCAGCCTCTAATTAGTCCATCTGTTAACTATTCAAGTACACATGACTTATCTTTATTATGTAACATAATGGTCAGTTGTCTTACCTGCTAGTGATATTTTGGTATGAAAAATATGTTTTTCTGCTTGTGACATTCCCATGTTGCCAATGTGCCCCCTATGGAATATACTGCAGATTACACAGTTTTACAGTTTGTGCCTGGCAAAGTAAGAAGGATTTCAGCCTCCCTAATTTTCTTTTTTTTCTGCAGTTGTTGTTACTTCCAAGAAAGCACAGGGGCTTTTTAGTTACCCCCATCTATTCTCTGCCAAATTTCTTTAACTGAAAGAGATTGATCTAACAAACTTTTATGGAAAAAAAAAATTATTCACCTCTTAATAAAGTGAGAATATTTTTTATCTTAATTTTGTACTGTCAGTGCCGTGGGCCAAGGTTACATTTCTGTTACATCATGAGAGTCAGTTATTAATTGACCATTTGAAGTATCTAACCTGTATTTTCTGATTTGGCATTGAGTTGAGAACATTTCATTCATTCAGCACTATCATAATCTAGGGAACTAAACTTTATTAGTGGTCATCATCAGGTGCTGTGACAAATGTTCAAGTGTTCAAGTTTCTAAATTAATTTTCAGGAAGTTTTTTATTTCTGGGTTTTTTTTTTTTCTAGAACATTTATCATTATTTGGCAAAATAAGTTGCATGTTCTGGAAGGTTGTGTTTAAGATTTTACATTCTTGGAGCACAACACAAGACTGAGCACTGATTAATGTGATGTATAACAGTTTGACTAGAATGTGTCTATTGTACTGTGTCTTGTGTGCTCACAGGGGTTTAGAAGATTGTTGGTATCCGTTTATTTTGACCCAGGAGAACTGTCACTTTCCTGATAGGTCTTTATTATTACACTCTCCCTACAAAATGGGGAGAACGTATCTAGAGCCAGAAGAAAGTTCTCCTTTTGCAATCCTGAAAAGATGTCTTCTACAACTTTATTTCCTGGGCTCAGCATTGTGCTGAAACTGTATGTTGTTGGAGATCTTATGGCTTCTCAGCTCATGGAGAGATTTCAAGCGTACACCCAGCAGTGAGAGGTGTCTCGAAAGCTGGACAAGACTCTTTTAGATTTTACTTATGTAAAAACTCCTTTGTCATTCATTACCAGTCTGTTGCTTACCTTGAAAACTGCAAGTAAAAGCTGTACCTTTCACAGTTTTTTGGAGTTTTGAACTCAGAATTCCTTTCGCAAGCTGCCCAACAATTATGGCAATATGTTGTTCAATGTTATCTCAAAATCTCCTTTATTCCTTCCACCCTTCACAGTGAGTCCCAAAAGTTCTTTGATGGGACAGAGAAGAATTAATGCCAAAGTTGAATGAGTTACAGCCGCTACCACCTAATTAAAATGATTTTGTGCCAGTTGCTTTTGTTGGGCAGGATCCACACATAATATGATTTTAATCCTGTTTATATACACTCCTGGGACGGATTTGAGATCAGTGCTGCCATTTAAGTGAGGTTAATCAAGCATACTGTATGCAGCCTTTGTTTCTCTATTGTGTGGGAAAGGTGACTGGAGCTGCTGGGATCCTGCCTGGCCATTCCCTGGAAAACCACAACTTTCTTGTTACCAGAGTGTCTGATCATTAACCCAACCCCAGCCCTGGTGCCTCCTCCTGCCTGCTCCTTGGGACTGTACAGCTGCTGTTATTCACAGAGGAGCCCAGAGTTATGAACTGGGTCGTCCTGGCAGCAGATCTGGGGCTGCACAGAGGCTGGAAAAGAAGTGAAAAATAATTACATCTTCCATAAAAACAAACACTATTTTTTGTATTCTCGGCGCGTTTTATGTGTATGTAAAGGACATTATGGCAAAATGAAAAAGACCCTCATAAAAATCCTTCTTGAAAAGTATTGTTGCTGACAGCCGTGACCTCTGTGAGTCTGCATGTTTACCCATAATTCATAATTAACAAAGACATTAGAACTGCCACTAGAGGATTCTGGGCTTTATTTCTTTCTAACTGGGCAGTACTAATGCTGGAAGTGCTCCCAATTCAGTGATTTAACATTTCAGGAAATCTTGGAGAGGCAGCAGAAGCCTCCTTATATAGTTCATACTCTGGGACTGTGGTTATACAGATATGGCTGAGATAATTATTCAGCTCTTGTTATTGCTATAGTTCTGCACCTGATCCCTGAGCCATTAGAGCACTCTGCAGGTTATTACAACTATCAAACATCAAGGTCTCTTTTCTAGTCTCTCGACTATGTGGTTATCATTTTACTTCTTTTAAATCCTCCATCTGCAGAGAATGCTTCAATGCTCTAACTTGGAGATCTGCTAACATTTTTTTTTTATGACTTCCCAAATGGGGCCTTTTCTTACCAGCACATTAACATAAAAATATTAACTTAGACTTTCTCTGCTTGTGTTGTATTTTTTTTTTCCCCTCTTGTTCATTTCTTCTTTGAGACACTGTGCACCTACACTTTAATGTGGGTGGAGAAGGAGCTGGGGGTTCCTTAGAACCATAAAACCCCGTGAAATCTCCCTAAGATTTTAGTTTTTATGGGGTGAATTAAGTCAGTGTTGATTTTTAACTGATACATTACTTTACAAACATTTCTACCTCACTGCTGCTTTTCAAGCTGGATAAAAATTGAATGAAGATTGACTTGTGGCTTCATATGAGGCTTTGACTCAGTCTGTACTTAGAGATTCCTGACTGGAGGTGGTAGTCCCCAGGTAACATTTAAGATGGGGAAGCTTACTGGAAGATAATCCTTGCTGTATGTGATAACATCAATCTATTGTCACCTGGCTTTCACTGATGGCCTGAAATCAAACCCAAAAATATGATCCGAATTGTGGAAATCTGAATATCCCAGTCCTTCTTTTAGGTATTCAGGGGGCAGTCATTCACTGGAATGATGCTATTTGGGGTAATTTTGTGAAGTTAGAGCCCGGAGCAGACCTGTGTCAGCTGCATCATAGGGGAAAGCAGGAGCTAATGCTGCATTGTGCACTAGGGAGCTGGGCTTTGGGAAAGCAGAGTTCTGCACAATAGCAGCAAAACACCTGCAGAAGGCATTCCATCAGCACCAGGCAAGCTGAGGGGGGATCTCATCCACCAAGAGGCAGGGGCACTCACAAACAGGATGGCAAAAGGAGCAAACATATGGTTGCCTTACTTAATATTGCTGAACTGTCATCCCACAACGTATTCCCCTAAATGGGCATTAGCTTTATGGGCAGATCAGGAGGATGTGGAACGGGAGAAAATAAAAACATCATGTATGTGCTGGGCTGGGTTTTTTTTTCATTTTGTTAACACAATGCTGTAATTAACAATAATAATTTATGTTAGAAGAGGTGAACTGTTATAATGCATGTTACTATTTTAATCCAATATAGCAAGTGTCTGGAAACTGTGGTTACGAAATGAAATAAGCAAAGGTAATATGCTTGTTTACTGTGCTTACTTTCTCTGTTCTATGATTTTTCTTCCCCTGCATGCCTTGCATAAGAATAGCCTTTTGCACCAATTCTTTGTTAAGGTCTTTTCAACAAAAAAATTAATAATTTGCTTAAAAATACCCATGAGTTGCTAATTTGTGCTTTATTATCTTTAGATATGACATTAAATAAACGCTATCCATAGTCTTGAAGAGCTTGAATAATTCTTACATTAAATATCTCTGAAAAGAGAGTATAACTAAGGACATATCTGACCAGCTGGAACTGTCAAAAAATGGTAAAAATACTAGAATTTAATATTAAGAACATCATTTAATTTTTTCCTATACTTTTTGAGAGCTGCCAGAAAAACACTTTCATTTATTTGTTAAGAGTTAAAATTACTGTTGGCTGACAAGTTTTAAAGAGCACAATTAGTTAGCCTTCTAATAAACCTTCAACTTAAAATTACACTCTCTAATTCTTTTAATCAGTAATAAATTTTTCTTATTCAACACAAATCAAATTAATCATGATAATATACTGCCACTGCCTGCAGAATCTTCCACCAACACAATTGATAATCAGCACAACAGCAGGGAAATAAAATAATTTCATTAGCTGAATATTACGCTTCTTAAAGTAATTCATTAGAAGTAAATCAGAAACCATTTTAGTATCGAGAACTATCTAATAGGCGTTGGGAACACACTGAGGAGTAATGGTGTCACCCTTAATAAATCCTGTTTTCTACACAGCTCTCTGTTTAATAATCATATGCCTGCTGCCTCATTATACTTTCCACTAACTCCAATTCCTCCATCTAGCCGTTTCTACCGCATAACATACATCACCCTGTGGATTAGGACAATATTAAGAATGACTTAACCCATATATCCTGCAAATCAGATCCTTTGCAAATCCTAAACATTTACTATTATTATAACCTTAACGTATATATATTATACTCTACCCATATTTTCGATCTCTTATACTACTTCTCTTCACTCTATCATCCAATATCGTACACTAAATCTAGCTTATATATATATTATATACCCTACACTGATGAAATTCTACATACGTTCTCTTAACACAATTCATCTATACACTGGATCACTGTAAAGGTTAATACGCGTTGTTTTATTTATATTTTAGAACCACATTGAATTCATAGTTATACCGTGGTTGACCTAACTGCACCTTTTTGCTTCCCTGTCATCACCCCCTTCCTCATGTTTGGAGACACGCTGGAACATCACCTCGTGGTGCTCTTACTCTGGAAAAAAAAGGATTCACTTCAATGGTCTTTAGCTTTTAAAAGACGAACACAACACATGGAATACGGCATGTATGTTAACTGTTCATATATTAAACAATACAGTGAAGATAAATCCTTATTCCTTTTAGAGTCTAAACCACTGAACACCCAATTCCATAACAGGGTAATGCATGCCTAAATTCACAATTTTTTTGTTAGACTTAGCAACAATTGCAACTCAGCATATACTGAAGAAAAAATATACAAGACATTTGCTTAAACCTGTATTCTCGTGTAGTCAGAATCTGTATAGCTTCTGTGTTATTAGGTCTCTTGATATGATTAAGCCTGTATTTCTCAGTTCAGAAAGCACAAGTCTTAAAACCTCAGTTGTAAAGATT
The DNA here is from genome assembly GCA_009741485.1 of Malurus cyaneus samueli. Lineage (NCBI taxonomy): Eukaryota > Metazoa > Chordata > Aves > Passeriformes > Maluridae > Malurus > Malurus cyaneus. The sequence continues at coordinate 96,895,304 of CM019216.1, read as the reverse complement.
AACCCTTCCTATCGCCACAATCTTATCTCAAGCCTGTCTCAGCGGTATTTTCCCAAATGAGAGTGTGTGAATCGTTGTCAGAAAATTCAGAGTGCAAGAATGTTTCAGACATTAAGCAAAAGGTAAAAATACATCAACAAAGCAGTACTTATTATATCTATTTTAATCCTTCCAAGATATCTCATCTCTGTATTGGGTTTGACTCCACATGTCGATATGGACTGCAACCCATGCATTATATCACAACAACATAATGAAAAAAACTTGGCTTGCATCTTCACTTACTCCACTGCAAGTTTTCGTTTGCACGTAAATATTTGTTCAGCTCAACCCTCTACTCCTGTATTGAATATTGTGTAATACGTCGGATGCCGCTTCATTTTGCTTTCTTTACAGTATACCTTAATGTCTATTGTTTTTCTCATCTTTTAATACATTAGGAACAAACCATTTTCTTCTCTAGCCGAACTAAAATGTTAAAGAATATCAAATCAATCATAATTTAATTGTCATTATTCTCATCTACTACTTATTCCACTTGTAATGTTAAAACCTTATTCTCTTCCACTTTATGCATGCACTCATATGTTAGGTGAATGACTCCTCTT